>VNJQ01002709.1:0-15772 GCA_008042515.1 Drosophila truncata | reverse complement strand
CTTGTTCAACGGCCGGGAGAATGTTCAGTCGCAGCAGTATTTAGTTGTAAGCAATACTATTTCAGATACAGCACAAATAATGTAATAACTCTTCAGTCACAGCAACATGCATTAATCCTAAATAGAGTATCAATTACCAGGTCAAGCGAATATGAATAGTCTGCTGATACAAGGAAATGAACTGGGGCAGTGGTCTCAGTTGCTCGCAATAACACTTTCACATTAACCCACATTATTCTTTATACGTTATTTCTGTTAACATAAGCATTTTTGTACCTATAAATTCCGTTAAGTTTTATTAAAAAAATCAGTAAGAGTTCTACCTCAAACCAAGCTTTTACTCATGAATCAGAGGCTGTCGCTGTGTCTTTAGACCCTCACTCACCGACCCAAACCAACCCAACCGTCCACCTAGTTCCAAGTGCTAGTTGCGACAATAAAAGGCAATAGTTTATGCACTATCTGCCAGGCATCTAAGCCTCCTCATAAACAGACTTCTACGGACAATTAAACATAGATGTATTTATATTGTATTCCAGTAAAATACTCTAAGTCACTTTTCAAACAGTGATCACATAAAAGAGAACATTGGATTAAGAATTCTCTTACTTTACTCAACCCGTTAATTATTCTGAACAACAAGCTACCTGCAATCTTGGTCAATAGTTTTTAAATTCTCAAAAACTCGAATTCCAAGATGTATGTATAACAATATTTATCAGATTTATTGACTACTCTCCTAATCGCTTTCCACTAGTCAATTTAAAGTCTTCCTTTAGCTTGCTTTACAACTTTCAAAAATCCGGGGTTAGTACTATTTACCGAAACAAATACTTGAGAACCTGCCTTATCGTACCGGCGGCTTTGTTCCGTACACGCACCCGCCCCACGTTGGGCGCCAAAAATCTATATGGCATAGAGAACGCCTGTGAATTCGGAGAACAATTACTGGGTATCCGTTTTCTCCATGCGATTCGCGATCGTTAACCACATTCAGGCTTGTCAACCATTAAACCAACAGCGCAGCGGGACCCATTTATTCCTAGCTCGAGCGGGAGATGTGAAGGTGTTTTTGCTGTGGTTAATGATTGCTACACCAAAGGTTTTATTATAGAGTCCCTCCTGAATCAAAACAAGGAGACGATCCTCCCCTGCAACAATACGGCAAAACAAAAAAAAACTTGACTCGTTCATCTATGTCTAGAAAGAAAACACAGCAGAGCGAAAAGAAAAAAAACTAGAATGTGAAGAAAGAAGCACGAAATTGTATGTAAGCCCTGCGGGGTGGTCTTAGGTGTTATTCGCCACTCCCACTATCATTACCCTCCCAACCGTAGTCTTCACTATAATATGTTTCCAGAAGACCCCTAATAGAATTAAATATGCATCATTAAATTATGCTTCCATGCCATAAATAAGTTAAGAACTTAGAATTTCATTTTCAATTCACAACAATTTTAATTCTTAAACAAAATGTCCAATTTATCTGTGAGTAGTGGTCTTTTAGTGTACATCTCTTAGCCTGATTATCTTCTCAAAGCTTAACATTAATTCCCTAGGTCAACATTATTTATTAAGTAGCTTCATTTCTTTATATTACAGAACTCATTATATTAAATTTATCAAGTTTCTTCATTGTGCCAATTTTGCTTAACACTAGGGTGATCCAATAATCATCCAAGATGTGTTCCGACTTATGATTACTCCTTAACAGTGTAAACATCTATTCTTAGTTCATGTTATGGATTATTATATTTTTTACACTAGTTTGGTTTTTGTTTTGATTAGTTTTTACATTAAAACTGCTCATGGACTTGAGTGATCGGTTGCACTGAATAACGGGTATTATTCCCTTTTTTTCCACTCCTCGAGTTTGTCTGATTTTCTCACTTGTTACATAGGTTTTATTAATTTTGTACTTTGCGCTGAGTTAAACACCTGCTTGTTTTTTATTTATTAAAAAAAAATCATTTTTTTTTTGTTTTGCGTTGGTTTTCTGGAACGGTTTTTTGGCGATTTTTGGCACAGCCGAAACCGCTTAATCCAACTGTCTCTTTGGTCGGCCTCGTTTATCCAAATCAATGAACCAAAAAATTTCTCGCCGTGGAACTGCAGATAAGCAGAAGTGAAACCTAAGCATGGGCAAGTTTAGAATGTGTGTGTTTTTTTTTCTATTTTCATTTAAATAATTACCTTGCCGTCACAGCAATGCACTACAGCTTATTAGTTGTTTATTGTTTGCGGCCTTTAAGTAAGGATGTCGAAAGAAGATTAAGATTAAAGTTGGAAGCACATGTGGCTCGTCAGCTTTATCTTTCGCTGTTTCTTGATCTGGGACTAGACCGAACCTCTCAGCTTCAAAAAAAAAGATCGAAACCAGATGCTGGGGACTGGAAGAACCTTTTTTTCACATAATCGATGTCCCACTGCTGAATGAGACTCACTGCAAAGGAACACACGCGCCGAAGATATACGGGTTTGAGGCATATCCTGCCAACGACCCAAGCGATAGTAACGCGAAGGGGGGAGCGGCTATACTTACCAAGTCGAGCTTGGTCCACTTCCCCACAAACCCACCAGCCACCAGTAAAGTACAACTGGCGTCAGCAGCGATTCAGACGACACTCGGTTTAATCAACTTTGGACCGGTATATTGCCCTTCGAGGTTTGTATGGACAAAGAGCGAGTTTGAAAGCATTCTGGATCAGCAGGGTACTAAATTCGTAATTGCTGGTGATTAGAATGCCTCCCACTGGCTCTGGGGAGCGGGAAGATGCAACCAAAGAGGTAGTGAGCTGCCAAACCTTGTCCAGAACAGCGACATCGACTCACTAGCTACAGGAGGACCTACGAGGTACCCGTACGGCAGAAGAGAATCGCCTAGCTGCGTCGACTTTGCGCTCACGAAAGGCATACTGGACACCCACTCAGACATTCAGTCGAGCGTTGAGCTCAGCTCCGACCACTTGCCGCTGATCATCACGCTGGATGCATCGTCGACGACATATCCCAAGGTGGACAGGCTAATTACCAGTCGCACCAACTTGGAATTATTCCAGCAGCAACTTGAGAGGTCACTGCCTCTCGACAACGAAATTAACTCCGAGAAGGATCTAGAAGATGCCCTTGACTTGTTTGCGCACAAAATCGAAGCTGCAGCAAGAATGGCCACCCGTAATCCTGCTCGAACGACAGCAACGGCGCGATTCCCAATCACCAGCGAGATCAGGATGCTCATCATGGAGAAAAGGCGACTACGTGCTAGATGGATGAGCTCTCGACACCCCCTCGATAAGGCAGCCTGGAACAGAGCACAGGGCAAGCTCCGAAGCGCACTAACAGACCACAAATGCGTGGTTTGACGAAAGGCTGACCAACACTGGCACTGACAGTGAAGCAGTTCATTCGCTCTGGAAGACCACTCGTGCCATCAAAAGACGGTGTGCTAGGAAGGCGCCTCTAGCGGACAACGGTGAGTGGTGCCGGTCAGACCTGGAGCAAGCGGAGGTGTTCGCCAAGCATCTTGCCGAACGGTTCCAGCCGTTTGATTTGGCTAGCCAGGAAGATGTGGATGAAACCGAGGAGATGCTCACCCAAGCTCTTCAAATGGACCTGCCCATCAAACCGTTCGACCCACATGAGATCGCTGCAGTCATCAAGCGCCAAAACGCCTATAGAGCACCAGGGCATGACAAAATCTGTAATGCCACATTGAAGGCTCTCCCCAGTCGCGCAATCCTCTACATAGCGTTGTTATTCAACGCCATAGTGAGGTTGCAGTGCTTCCCCTCACAGTGGAAGCTTGGATTAATTTCTATGATCCATAAACCTGGCAAGCCGGAAAAGGACCCTGTGTCCTATCGGCCGATTAGTCTCCTCCCTTCGATTTCGAAGGTGTTTGAGAGACTGATTGCTGCCCGGATTGTCAGGATTATGGAATCTCAGGGAATTATTCCTGGGCACCAGTTTGGTTTACGAGCTGGCCACGCCACCGTCGAGCAACTACATCGCGTCGTCGAGCAAATATTGGTTGTTTTCGACAGGAAGTACTGCAACTCCATCTTCCTGGACATCAGAGAGGCATTTAATCGAGTCTGGCACACTGGACTGCTGGAGCAAGTGGCCGCAGGCGTCCCACAGCGTAGTGTACTGGGGCCCCTGCTCTACAACCTATTCAGTCACGATCGGCCGCAGCCGGATGCCAGCCTGCATGGAGCATCAATGCTGGCTACATTTGCTGACGACGTCTGCGTCACTTACAGATCAAACTGTGAGTACGACGCTGCTGACGGCATACTCGACTACGCCAGCAGGTTCGCTGAGTGGGCGAGACGCTGGAACATTGGCATCAACAGCGATAAGTCGGTGAATGTCTGCTTCACCCTGCGCAGAAAAACGACGCCAGCAGTCTACATCGAGGAAGCCCCTGTACCACAGAAGACCGAAGCCAAATATCTTGGAGTGATCCCAGATAGGAGATTGACCTTCGCGAAACACGTCACAGTGACGAGAACCCGCATTCGTGCAGCAGTGGCGAAGCACTACTGGCTACTCTGTTCGCGTAGTAAATTGTCGCTCGCCAACAAACTGACGATATACAAGTAGATCATAGCGCCAATCTGGAGATATGGATGCCAGATCTGCGGATTGACATGTGATAGTCAGATCAGGAGAATCCAGGCTGCTCAGAACAGAGTAGCCAGAATTATCACCGGCTGCGAATGGTACGTCCGCAACTCCACCCTGCACAATGAACTGAAACTTGCCACAGTGTTCGACGAGATCAACCAGCACTCAAGTCGCTACCACGACAGACTGGCGCTACATATTAATAGCCTGGCCAACAGGCTCTCTAGAGGCCCAACTCCCAGGAGGCTAAGGAGGAGGAATCCCAGAGACCTCATTCTTCGGTCGCCTGTGGCGAGAAGAAGATGACCTACAATGGCCATTCTGTGATGTCTACATTTATTGTGATATTTGTTATTGTGATGTAATTTTTATTATTGTAAATTTTGATAAAGCTAACCGCTAAGGCTAGCCGGAGCGCCCAATTGCGGGCTAAATGAACAGTAGCAAAGGTCACAAAGGGGTTCCTGGTATTCCCCGTATGCCTTAATAAAGTATAATAAAAAAAAAAGAAATTTTTTCTTTTTCATAAGTGCTTTCCTTGATCAGTTTTTTCCCAATATTTTTATACCCTTGCAGAGGGTATTATAATTTTAGTCAAAAGTGTGCAACGCAGTGAAGGAGACATCTCCGACCCTATAAAGTATATATATTCTTGGTCAGGATCACCTCCTGAGTTGATATAAGCATGTCCGTCTGTCCGTCTGTCCGTCTGTCTGTCCGTCTGTCTGTTTCTACGCAAACTAGTCTCTCAGTTTTAAAGCTATCGACTTGAAACTTTGCACACACCCGTCTTTCCTTTGCACGCAGTATATAAGTCGGAACGGCCGGAATCGGCCGACTATATCCTATAGCTGCCATATAACTGATTGATCGGAAATGGTATAACTTCGGTGTTTTTAGAGTTAGAGAATTCAGATTTTGTACGAATGCTATTGTTGGCAACATAATACGACATACCAAATTTCATAAGGATCCTATAGCTGCCATATAACTGATTGATCGGAAATGCTATAACTTCGGCGATTTTAAAGTTATAGAGTTCAAATTTAGTAAGAATGCTATTTTTGGCAAAATACTACGACAAACCAAATTTTATCAGGATCGGCCGACTATAAGATATAGCTATAGATATAATTATAATTTGGAAAATATAATTTACAGAATATTCTGCAAGGGTATATAAACTTCGGCTCCGCCCGAAGTTAGCTTTCCTTTCTTGTTTTTCATTACATAATCATTTTTCCTTTTCATTAGTGTTTTCCTTGATCAGTTTTTTCTTAACATTTTTTTCGCTTAATTCATAATTTTTACATAATTTTCACCCAAAGAGCTTTAGCTCTTTATCACGGTCGCCATGTGTGGTAAGAGTAGGTAGAAACAGCTAGCACGTCTGTGCTCATTAGTGGTTAATTTTAAATTGATTCTTTATTCAAAATAATTCAGGACTTAGCTCAAGTAAATAATAAGGGCATGCGACTGCGCTGCCGTTGGAAGCGGCAGAAGAGCAGCAGCATATATAAATTATGGGAAGGGAATCCGTGTCGTGTGAATAAAGTGCGATCCCTCGCTGCCGCAGTGACGTCACGGTTGAGACTGGGTAACCACAAGGCTAGTGGCTACTGAAGAGTCGGATGGTCGCCTCGACTTTCTTCCTTCCTAGTCGGGTGGTCGCCTCGACTTTCTTCCTTCCTAGTCTGGTGGTCGCCTCGGCTTTCTTCCTTCTTACGAAGTTTATGATGGGAGATACTTTTCCCCGTTGTTACGGCCCTTGAGGCTCGATAACCAATTTGTCAGGTAATAAATATTATTTCGGCCGATGCCGGAGTTTCATTTAATGAGCTCTTGCTCTTTATTCCATGAATACCAAAAATTAACTAAATATAAAGAATAAACTTATAGCTAACAAAGCTCACAGCGGCCACGCAAATATGCAGTGTCTGCCGTCTGTGTACGAGCATCCGGCCCATTGCTTGATCAGCAATTTGGCCGGAGCGTTGTTGTTGCGTTGACTATGGTCAACGACTCTGGTCTGGTTGACCACAGTTAACTTCTTCCCCCTCTAAGTTAAGGCCGCCCTCGGCCGTTTGTAATTCAGCGATAATCTGCCTAATTTGGCCTGCGGATTTTTTAGCCCTGGTAAGTCGCCTATAAATGAGCCCGATGCAGATGAGTGCGCAGCATATTGCTCCTGCAATAGTTGCTGCGAAACGTGTTCGGTTGTTGTCGATCTCTTCTCTGAACTCCTTGATGAACTCCAAGTTTCGTTCACTCAAGCAGTGAAGATACGGGAGGCTGAGAACCTCTTGGCTGGCGGTGGTGTTCAATAAGGGAAGACTTGTTGTCCCTGGAGCTCGCTTCTGTGTATTATAATGGTTGATGAAGAGTGTGTCATTTATCGTGGCCTGTTTGTCAAAGGTTATGAGGTGAGTGCCATGAGTCCAGGTTTCTGTGCCATTGTCCACTCGAACTTTGGCCGACCTGTCGTTGATGATTATAATCCCTTCGTCCACATAGGTCGTCGGGTGCAGGTCACTATCTTGTACTCGGCAATGCGCTACCCCTCCGGCATGTAGTTCTTTGGCGCATGAACTCTCTGAGGCCAGACGGCAGAATGTGGCTCCCGGTGATACGGAACAGTTCTTAATGGCGTAAATTTCTCCGCTACATTCGGCATACGTCATACGTTGTCTATTATCTGCAGCATTGTCTCACCATGGGCAACTGGAAAAACTGTAATCTTTTTGCGGGCTAGTTTAATTTTGGGAAATTTAATGATAAAATGTAGAATGTTAGAGGACTGCAGAATTTTTACAGACGAGACGGACAAAAGATCCCCCCAAACTGTTTTTAAGTCTTCATGATCTAAAATATTCGGACTAACAATATTAATTTTGGCAAGGGTTATAGCAAGCATTAAATTTTGCAATTTCGTCATCAACATGCGGTTTCTAGCAAGCAGTATCTCATATAAATGTCCAGTGTCTACTTGTGAGTCTTTGGCTGATCTCAAGATTGAATTGACGGTAGAGGTAAGCTGATTAATTTGATTTTGGATTTTAGTGTTTATTTGAATCTGTCTATTGCTTGACTCGACTAACTTCATTTCGGAAAATCTGATTTTCTCTAAGTCACCGGCGTCTGGTGTCCCTGCTACGACCTTTAGCATTGATCCTAAGAAATCCAAGCTCCTAGCTACTCTGTGATGAACGCCCAACGACTCTAACAAGTCCTGGAGGTGAGCAGTATCCACGCTTAGGAGCTTCTTCATATGGAATAGTGGAAACATGTGGATCATGTTATTGGTCTCCTCTATTACACGGCCATATTCTGAGAGGTTCGCTGTATGTGTAACGTAAGCGAACTCTTTCCATACTAGGATTTCACCATCCACGATGGGGATGTACTTGGCCTGTGAATAATCAGTAATGTGAGCCGACGCCAAGGACAGGAATATGCAAAGTGTGGGTCCGAACCTGTGAAATTCAACTTTAGCTATTTTTATGCTTATATTATGCTTTATTCTATCGGTGGTGGGAAAACCCTACCACCGATAGAATAAACTTAAAGCAAACTATGCCAGCGGCTATGAACCTTACAGTAAGAACGAACGTGTGCCAAGTGGCTAGAAGGTGTAATAACAAAATGAATAAAACACCTGGAGGACATCGTCGGTTGGATTATTTGAGATTGTCCTTGTGGACCACCCTCCCCTTAATGAGGACCGTTGTCCCCAGGTCCGCTTCTACGGTTCTCTCCTCACACAAGGGTGTGAGTTTATTTTCAAGGGTTCTCTTGGAATTTACCAATACCTTTTCGCCGACTTCGAATACTCTGCATTGTCGGGAGGCATTTTCCCTGGTCCTGAGCGTGTCTTGCGCCTTAATGATTTTATTTCGGACTTCCAACTGTGGGTCATCTGGGTGCTCTTGCACGATGTCGGCTGGCCGTTTGTCAACGACAGAGTGGATTGACTTATTATATTTTGCGGTTGCCAATAAAATAATTTCCACAGTATCGGTTATCCCTTTATCGATTTTCAGGCAACGAGCAAGCTCCAAAAGGGTGCTGTGAAATCGCTCCACTTGCCCGTTTGAGACGCTATGGAGTGGCGGTGCATTTGCAATGCTAACGCCAAAATGGTTGTCAAGCATGGCTGAGATAGTGTGCGAGTTTAACGAAGGTTCATTATCGCAGTAGATTACTTTAGCCCTAGGGAAAAAATTCATGATTTGTAGTATGGCCGGTTTAAGATCCTCGATTGTCCTAGAGTGGACGTGTTGCACAATTGCGAACTTCGAAAGCTTGTCGATGCAAGTGAGGAAGTATTTTTTGTCTGTGGAAAAAATGTCGATATGTAGCAACTCTCCCACATGAGAGGGAATCGGAGTCTCGCCCAGCTCATGTTTCTTTGGGTGCCTATCGTATTTGGCTTTCGCACATGTTTTGCAGTTTGCTACGACTTCGGTAGCTAACTTGGCCATCTTTGGAAAGTAGTACTCGGAGAGTATCTGTTTAACATTTTCTTGGGCCGATCTGTGAGCCCTATTGTGCTCGACGTTGAGTATTTCTCGTCTCTCAGGAACTGCAAAAATATCCGTTACACGGTTTTTGCAGTGCCAAAAGTTGGTGGCTGGAAATTGCCGAACCAAATCGTCCTGTATCAGTGCCAGCGTGTGCAGGTCACAATGAATGGCGTTTACGCCCTTAGGAACGATAATGTCTGCGGGCTCGTCAAGTAATGACTCTTTGCAGGAGAAGTTAATCGCATGTCGTCTCTTGTTTCCAAAGAGGACGAAGCTGCGTTTTACCGGAAAGCGTGCTTCCTCCAGAGTTATCTGGTTTTGGAAGGAGTTCAGAGGCTTATCCGTAGTTTCAATAGTATGGGTAAGCGACAGCTCACTGTGAATCGTGGCTGCGGTAGAAAAAGTTTCTTCCTCTCCCAGAACGTTAAGTTGTCTTGAGAGGGCATCCGCAACGAGATTTTCTTTTCCGGGCTTGTAAAAAATTTTTGCACTGGACTCGTCAATGCGGGCTTTCCATCTTTTGATCTTCGCATTAGGATTTGACTCCGATACTGCGAAGGTCAAATGTTGATGGTCGGTAAAGATGTTGATATCTTTAACCGCATACAGGTAATGGCGTAGTTTGGCCAGAGCCCAAACTATGGCTAATAATTCACGCTCGTTAGTAGCGTAATTTACTTCCCGATCCTGTAAGGTTCTCGAGATCATGGTGATTGGTCTTCCCTCTTGGGACAGCACCGCGCCAATGCCATATGCCGAGGCATCCGTCGTTAGATCGAATGCCTTTTTATAATCTGGGTACCTGAGGATGACCTCCTCTGAAGCCAGAATGTTGCGCAACTTTTGGAATGCAAGCCGTTGCTGCTCGCAAAACTGCTCCTGAATATTTCTGGATTTGTGTCTGCTGACACTTCCATTTTCTCCTTTGAGAATGTTCGAAATGGACCTAGCTATTGATGCAAAATCTTTAATAAAGCATCTATAATAGCTGGCCAGGCCCAGAAATGACCTAACTTCGAAGACATTTTTTGGTTCTGGGAACTCCTGAATGGCCTTAATTTTTTCCGGGTCAGTGGTGGCCCCATTGCTGGTGACTATGAAACCCAAAAAACTAACACTTTTCTTGAAAAACTTAGACTTCTGCGTAGATACCCTCATATTGGCATAATAAAGGCTCTTGAGAACCCATCTACATGTTGGATGTGTGAATTTTCATCCTCTGAGAAGACAATCACATCATCAACATAGACGTAGCAGAATTTACCAATCTGTTCTCGCAGTATATCGTCTATAGTTCTCTGGAAAATGCTAGCGGCATTTTTTAGTCCAAATGGCATTTTGCGAAACTCGTACTTTCCTCCGTTAACGGAAAAGGAAGTTTTTTCACGGTCGCGTTCCGCCAACGTAATTTGGTGATATCCAGACTTAAATCGAGTGTTGTGAAGTATCTGGCTTTGCCTAAATTCCCTAATATCATAGAGATGGTTGGCATAGGGTAGCGATCAGGTATTGTCCTTTCTTTCAATTTGCGAAAGTCCAATACAAGTCGCATTTCACGGTTGCCCGTATCGTCGGTGCCCTTTTTGTCTACTACCCATATTCGGTTATTGTAGGGGGATTTCGACTTTTGAATTATGCCGTTTTTTAGCAGCTCTTGGATTTCGCTATTGACGAAATCGGCCGCCCCCATTGGGTATGGGTAGAGTTTGGCATAAACGGGCTCTTCATCAACCGTTCTGATGGTGGCTACCACCGACGTGTTGTAGGGTAAGGCCTCATTGGGGTCCGCGAAGGCTTTTTTCCTGTCGCGGAGCATTTTCAAAAAGGCGTTTCTGACTAAAGGTGGCGCATCTGAGCAGTCCACTTCAGTAAAATTGACATCGGGGCATGAATGAAAATCAATTTTTTTTTCTCCATTGCTCCATCTGAGGTAGCCGGAGGCCAGACAAAGCGACGCCCTTGGCTGTTTAAGCAGGTCGAGTCCAATGATCGCATCAAAGGAAGACAAATCAGGTAAGATGAAGAACGTGGCCTTCAGAGTGGCACGAAGCATTTCTTCGTGATTGTGGTGACACCGTGTATGGAATGTATTCTAAATGGGGATTCGACTGGGACGCATTTTAATCCTTCATGTGGACGGATAAAATTTTTTGCGGCGCCCGTGTCAATGAGAAGTTTCATGTTTATACCCCCTAAAAAATGAACGGCATCAGAGTCGTACTCACAGATGGCGTCATCGTCAATTTTGGCTGCCGCGCTGGTAGCTGCGGCTGTGTACGTATCCTCGGTCTGATCTGCACTCTAAGTGATATGATTAACCCTTTGTCTTTTTTGAGGGCCTGAACGGCCAGATGTGGCCGGTTTCCCGTTTTGGTAAGCCTGTGCCTGGGTAGGTTGCTTCATCCTGGAAAGAGATGGGTCAATATCCATCGGTTCCTGGGTATTACCTTGCGGTACAGAATGTACTTGCGCCCTGTGCTGTTTGCTAAAGTGCGGGTTTTTACCGGCACCGAACTGCTGATTTGCCTGGGAAGAGGATTTGTCTTGTTGACGATCTTGTGGCTGTGAAATTTGCCTACGATCCTTGTCCTCTTGGCTTTTTGCAAACGTAGTTGCGAAAATGTATCTTTCGTGGTTTGATTCCACTTCTTGTGCCAGGGCCAGAGCCGATGGCATGTCTCTCGGCTTTGCCGCGAATAACACATCCGTAAGGCTGCGTTTAAGGCCGGAAATGAATACGCGCAAGGCGTCTTCACGGAACTTGTCACACAAGGTTTTAGCCTCTGGCGGCTCGTGTGACATAGTGACCTTGTTTTTGAGCAAGGTGAGTTTTTTCTCAACCTCGTCGTAATACTGCAGTGAGAGATTTCCCTGTCTGAGGGTGCCCATCTCCTGCTCTATGACATCCATTGGGCGTTTATCGCTATATGTAAAATCGAGGCGACTTATGATCGCATCGAAGTTGAGTACTGTTCCGAATGACGACAGTACAGCGTCGGCGGGACCCCTAACTTTGCTTCTGATTATAATTACTGCCTGGTAGTGGCGAGAGCTGCCATTGTAATTTCTAAAAATATAATAAGCCGCCACGGCCGCCTGCTGCCAAGAGACATTAGTCTCTTGTGTTCCCGCGAATTCGGGCAAGCACTTTACGGCATCCAGAGGTTCGTTACATTCAACGACGGGGTCTTCTATGTCTATGGCTTTATATGTTTTTATCTGAAGAGTCTGCGCTGGGGCTGACGTGGTGCCGACCGCTGCTATCTGCCCGGCCAATTCCTCAATTTGCTGCCTAAGCACTTGCTCCCTCATCAGGTTTTGAGTGGCCTGTTCTGTTGATGTGTGGAGCCGTATCTCACTCTCGGACTCAGAGTCGCTCGAGTATTGCTTATTGTTTCTGTATTCGAGAAACAGATCGCTCATGGATTGGCAGATTTAGCCGCACCGAAATTCGCGCGCATAAACAAAAGCTCTACACAAACAAAGACGAAGACAAAAGCTTGGGGGTCGTATTTCCTAGCGATAAGCGGAGCAACGAAAACAACGGCGGTGTCTGCAGGGTAACAGTGTATGCACCGCTGCATAAGAATTGCATAAATAATGAGAAAAACTTTGAACTGCTCGGCGAAATAATGATGCGTCGTTACACAGAAAGAAAATTATGAGCGATAAAAGAATTTTTAATGCGCCCTATAAGTAATGGATTATTATGTTGGTTAATTAAAATTTTCCGCAGGGAAAACAATGTGCGATAATATCACAATATTTATTTATTAAATAATGGGGGTTTCGGGTAAATCTCCTCCACCGGATGCAATAAAAAAAAAATAACCTCTTAGTGGTCGTCACATTCAATATTGGGATACTACGAAAAACTCACTTCAGATTTTTCTATTTGTATATTTAATATTTTAAAACTGGTCCGAATTTATAGAATCTGTAGAAAACACAATAAGCTTGACCGAAGGCCCACTTACATTTTCTGTAATTTGTGTATTCGTCCGGTAGGGTAATTAAATACCACTAGTTGAGCGCCAATTATATAAATTATGTAAAGGGAATCCGTGTCGTGTGAATAAAGTGCGATCCCTCGCTGCCGCAGTGACGTCACGTTTGAGACCAGGTGGTCGCTTCGACCTTCTTCCTTCTAGTCGGGTGGTCGCCTCGACTTTCTTCCTTCCTAGTCGGGTGGTCGCCTCGACTTTCTTCCTTCCTAGTCGGGTGGTCGCCTCGACTTTCTTCCTTCCTAGTCGGGTGGTGGCCTCGACTTTCTTCCTTCTTACGAAGTTTATGATGGGAGATACTTTTCCCCGTTGTTACGGCCCTTGAGGCTCGATAACCAATTTGTCAGATAATAAATATTATTTCGGCCGTTGCCGGAGTTTCATTTAATGAGCTCTTGCTCTTTATTCCATGAATACCAAAAATTAACTAAATATAAAGAATAAACTTATAGCTAACAAAGCTCACAGCGGCCACGCAAATATGCAGTGTCTGCCGTCTGTGCACGAGCATACGGCCCATTGCTTGATCAGTAATTTGGCCGGAGCGTTGCTGTTGTGTTGACTATGGTCAACGACTCTGGTCTGGTTGATCACAGTTAACTTATATATATCTTATGTATAAGGTTAAGAGAGAGAGTCTTATGTGATTATATATATATATTGCACGCGGTCAGCGTGGGAATGCTAACTTAGCGTCAGGGTGCATAAGTGGGTGATCTTATTTCACGTCCACTTGAGCTTATTTATTTATTTGGTGCAACTTAATGTTGCTAAAATATATGCACATACTAGAATCTCATTTTCCAAATAAATTCTTTGATTTGAAATACATAAATACATATTTTTTACTTAATGTTTGTCGGATAATTCAACGACGGCGTGTTCAGGATTTCTGAATCCTCCACTTTTTATGCTTTGATTTGCCTCTTCAGACTCAGTTCTGATTTGGTCCTTTTTTATCAAAGTATTTTCGTATAATAAATTCCTTTAATGGAAGAATGCTTTTTTCTTCAGATAAGGAAAGTTGGTTAACAGAGCTGTCTTTATCGTAAATCAACTTCTATTCCTTGTCAACGTATTTAATGTCCCCTTTTTTTGTGTCAATTACAGCTTCGATTTTTTTTAATATGTTGTATCCTATTAGTAAGTCTGAACTTAACCCATCTATTTCATAAAATGTGTAACGCGTATGAAAAATCGTTACCATGTGATAGTATTTAACTATAGAATATCCATTAACAATAGATACTCTCTTATATATAGGAAGTTCATTTTTATTATTAAAAATTCCCGTTCGGATATAGCATGAAGTTGCCCCAGTGTCAATCAAAATTTTGTGTTTTTTATTTAGCCTTGTATCATTTTGTTTTAAGTAGGGTAAACTTACTCCGGATTTGGCCTTTTTTATTAGCTGGTTGGTTAAATGTTCCTGTTGGTTCTCTTTTATTCTGTGGTTGATTTTGCTGCGTTGTTTGTGCCTGTGCCTTTTTATTCCGATAATAATTGTTGTTGTTATAATTGTTGTAACCCTGATACTTTGTCCTATTCTGAACCTGTAGGAATTCGTCTACCTATATTGGTTCTGGTTTACTTTGTTGAGGTTTATAAGAATTCCATTGATTTTGGTTATTGTGTTGGGAAGTGAACTGTCTACCCTGATTCCAATTTTGATTTATATTCTGATAATAATTATTTCTGTTCTGATTATCGGGTTGGTTAAGCCTTAAGTTATTAGTATTCCTCTGATTAGTATTATAAATATTATTGTTTTTTTGTCTGGATTTATTATTTGAATTTTGATGACCAAATGAGTTTGACTATTACCATAGCGTTCAGTAAGTCTAGGGGATTCTTAGAAAATAACCTAGTTGTTTCTCAACAATGTGCTGTGTTTCTATGTTTCTCATTAATTTCAGTTTATTTCTGCCATAACTCATGATGGTTTTATTTATTAGAAGGGTTCATATTTTATTATGTAATAGAAAGTTAATAACTTTTCGATCGCCAGGCCATATGTTCATCAAATGAGTAGGCAGGATTTGGATAACTTGGTTTTAATATTGATTTCCTTTATTAGTATCTTTAGTTTTAATTTGATACATTTAGTTTCGTGGCTTGGTCGGAGCAACCATTGTTGTCGCTTTTTTATGACCGAGACCTTGAATAAACATTGCAACTAAGTGTTACAGTGTGTACCCGCTAAGTACAGTGGGTACTCAATATATGTGCATACTACATCTCCCTCCTTTTGAAAAATAACGTAGTATAGTGAAGTTATTTTATAATTATATATATATTTATATACAACATTTTTTTTTAGTTTTAAAAATTTTCTCTTGTTATTTGTTTTGTTTTTTTTATACCCTTGCAGAGGGTATTATAATTTTGGTCAAAAGTGTGCAACGCAGTGAAGGAGACATCTCCGACCCTATAAAGTATATATATTCTTGGTCAGGATCACCTCCTGAGTTGATATAAGCATGTCCGTCTGTCCGTCTGTCCGTCTGTCCGTCTGTCCGTCTGTCTGTTTCTACGCAAACTAGTCTCTCAGTTTTAAAGCTATCGACTTGAAACTTTGCACACACCCTTCTTTCCTTTGCACGCAGTATATAAGTC
>VNJQ01002708.1:0-12840 GCA_008042515.1 Drosophila truncata | reverse complement strand
GCACAAACTGCACACTGTAGGCGTCTTCCTGGATGTCAAACAAGCCTTTGACAAGGTGTGGCACGAGGGCCTCCTGTACAAAATCAAGGAACTTCTCCCTGATCCCTACTTCGCCATCCTGAGGTCCTTTCTTGCCGATCGAACCTTTGTAGTAGCAGTAAGGGCGCGCGCACACTGGCGGCTGAAAGCTGAACTTACGGCTGAGCTTATAAGCGAGCTTATCAGCTCAGCGCTTAAAAGAGAGCTGATTATCTTAGGCTGCGCACACTTAAAGCTTAAGATGATGCTGATACTAGGGATGCAGAAACATCGATGTTTGCCTCCATCGATGTTTTCGATGTTTAAAAAAAAAACATCGAGTGAAACATCGATGTTTCTAAAAAAACAACTGGAATTTAACGATTTAACAATATTTTATTGGATCTGTGATGTTTTTTTTTTAAATTTTAGGAAATAAGAAGCGGTGGCCCACGGCCGCCAAAGTAACAAAAAAAAAACATATTCATAAAAGTACTTATTACTATCAATATTAGGTAGGTATTACAATTCGAGATCTGTGTCAGAATTTTAGGAAATAAGTAACAAAAAAAAAAACATATTCATAAAAGTACTTATTACTATCAATATTAGTTAGGTATTACAATTCGAGATCTGTGTCAGAATTTTAGGAAATAAGTAACAAAAAAAAAAAAAACAAATTCATAAAACTTCTTTCACTGGTTGCGTTCACCAGAACAACATGATCACTGATCACTGATGGATTTCTATCGATAGTGCGTGTCATCCCTAATTTTTTGCAAGATTTTAGTAAACATGATCACCAAAAAGGGATCGTAAAAATAGTGCGCTACCTTTTCGCGATACTGATGGATTATATCGATGGTTGATGTATCGAAATGAAAAATAGAGAAAAAAGAACGTAACTAAAGGAAAAATAAATTATTATTAATGAAAGCAGTGGTCAGTCATTATAATTACTTAATTTTAACGAATTGATAATTATTTATATAATTATTATTATGTTTTTATAAGCAAGAATGAAGTGTACCGTGCTGCATTAGAATTAAATACATTTGACAGCACGCCTTTTCAATTAAATAAGGCACCACATTCAGCAATAAATTATTTTATGAGGTCTCTGGTCAAAAACTATTACTTGGACAATTTTAGGAATATTTTAAAATGTCTCCAGTTGCTTTTTAGTTATGGTTACCTGTTGTTTATTTCAATTATATTATAAGCAAATTCAAATCAATGTTGGCGGGAAGCTGGAAGATAACGATAGGTTCCAAGCCGATGTTTTTTGAGACGGCGTAATGATCATACGCGTTCACCAGAACAACATGATCACCGATCCCTGAGGGATCAGTAATCAGTGATCATGTTGTTCTGGTGAACGCAACCACTTAAAATTTACTCGTTTGTTGCCAGCAAGCCCAGAGTTGTGTGAAAAACATCGATGGTGGCCCACAAACCATCGATGGTTCCGATGTTTTGCAAACATCGATAACATCGATGTTTCACTCGATGTTTCTGCATCCCTAGCTGATACTCATTTTAGTTGCTGATCGTCTAACATGGTTTCAAAGCGGCTGCGACAATTGCTCCTAACGGAGTGTAATAAAAGGCTTAAAAAAAATAGGCAAAAGAGAAAAGTATGGGTGCATGCACTTTATCAGGACAGGGAAACTTTGGGCGAATTCCACCATTTATACCAACAATTGCGTGGATTTCCCATTAAATTTTACGAATATACGCGAATGAAACTTAATACTTTTGACTATATTTTAAGTGGAATTGCGGACAAAATAACAAAAAGTTATACCAATTTTAGAAAGCCAATCTCTCCCGCAGAAAGGCTTTTGGTAACAATTAAGGTATGCAAAAATTTATCTATTTACTTATGTTTTATTATTTTTAT
Source organism: Drosophila truncata (assembly GCA_008042515.1). Lineage (NCBI taxonomy): Eukaryota > Metazoa > Arthropoda > Insecta > Diptera > Drosophilidae > Drosophila > Drosophila truncata. The sequence goes on along the minus strand of VNJQ01002708.1, from coordinate 10,919 downwards.
TGTAATTAGTATTGTTGATATTTTTAAAAATATTTACTTAAATTAACTTATAAGATAATAATTGGAAAATAATGTAATTTATAAAATAATAGAAATTAACAATAAAATAACTAAATAGCTAATTTGCAAATAAAATTAATCTAAGTTAGTACAATTTTTTAGTTCCTCACTCTTTCTAAACTCTAATACGGTGTTAATAATACTAAGCTCTAATTTGGCAGTTGGGCTAAGGTCCTTAACATATGGTAACAAACTTCTAAAAAACTGTAAGTCGTCGCTGTCTTCGTTTGTCCGTTCGATATCCGCTTCTAAAAGCTTAAGTTTTTTCCGTTCGATGTCCAAGTAGGCGTCGTCCTCGTTCGTCTTACGTTTTTTGTTTTGTTGTTTGTCCAGTTTGTCATGTTGTTTGTCTTGTTGTTTGCTGGTCGTTGGATGGTCGTCAAAAGTAATGCTCGTCATCGTGTTGTCGTCAAATATTGAAATATCGTCCAGAATATATTCAATATTGCTTTCTCCTTGCAATGAGGAATCGTCACGCATGAAGCCCATTAATTCAAAATATTTGAATTTAGAGACGTGCGTCTGTGCAGCAGCTCCTGATGCTGGCTGAGGCACTTTTCTCAGCGCCTTTCTATACTCGTCTTTTAAATATTTGAATTTTTTCTTGCATTCCTCCTCTGAAATTATAAAACGTTAATTAAGTATCATTACAGATACATTTCTACTGGGATGGCAATCAAGGGCGTTGTCATTCAGTTTTCGGATTGCTGAGAGCACTCTGCGAAAAATTATCCCTGAAGTGTGTCATGCAATTTGGGATACTTTTGCCGGCAAACACTTGGCAGCACCAAATACAAGCGAGTTTTTGAACGGGGCTCATGATTTTTTTGAAAAAAGTGGTTTCCCAAATTGCATTGGAGCAATAGATGGGAAACACGTTCGCATAAAATGCCCCGAGAGCTCCGGCTCAGACTATTTTAATAATACAAAATTTTTTTCTTTAATATTGCAAGGCGTCGCTGATGCAAAATGATGCAAATTTTTATTTATTGAGGTTGGATTTAAGGGCAGCCAAAGCGATGGCGGGATTTTCGCGGCTTCTAAATTTCAAAAAGCTGTTAAGAACAATAGCCTTAATATCCCGCATCCAAGGAATCTGCCCTTTAAAAATGTTGCAGCACCATTTGTTTTTGTTGGCGACGAAGCATACCCTTTGACAAGTTATTTAATGAGGCCGTTCCCAAGAAGGGCATTAAGTCAAAGGACGGCAACATTTAATAAAAGGCTCTCATCTGCTAGGCGTTGTGTAGAGTGCGCCTTTGGAATTTTGACAGAAAAATGGCGCTTATTGAAAAGAGAAATAGATGTTGTGCCAAGTACGGCAATTTTATTAATTAAAACAATGTGTCTCTTGCACAATACAATTATTGATTGTGAACAAATAAATGATTATATTTATACTTTCGACGCCGAAGAGGGAAATCAGAGAGAAATAAATCTCTCAAGGATTAACAACAGACCGGCCAATGAGGCAAAACAGCTGAGAGAATTGTTTGTAAACTCTTTTAATTAAAAATATTTTTATTAATTATTTAATTTCTTGTTTATTAAATATTCTTTAAATTACTATTAAAATTTGTATATTAATCTATAAATAAAATCTCTATTGCCATATTCAAAATACATACATATTATTAAAAAAAAATTTTAATGCTCCAATAAAATATCCGTCAACTGAATGCTCTCTGTGCATAAAGTACATATACACACCTGATCTTATTAATAGGTACACATATCAACTCAAACTTTAAAGTAACAGAAATCAATTTTATTCAATATTTTAAACTTAAAATTGTATCTCAATGGCTCATATACTATTTGTTTTTAATAAAATAAACTTAATTATAACAAAGGATTTTAATATACAAATTGGGAGATCATTTTGTGTCTCAGATACGTTTTACGTATGATCAAAATAATAGGTGGTGGTAGGAAAAAATATTTTAATTTCTGGTTTGTGTTCTTTTTTTTGCTAAAATAGTATTTAATAACTTAATATCTCGTATATCCACCCTTATTTTTGCTTACTAGTGCTATCCTTTTTGGCATACTCTTAATAAGAGCCTGGCAGGTTTCTACCGGTATCTCATACCACAATTTTTTGACACAATCCCATAAATTTTGTTTATTTGAAAAGAAATATTTAGCCAATTTCTTTTTTAAGTCTCCCTACAAGTTTTCTATGGGATTTAGGTCGGGGGAAAACAACAGAAAACAACGGAATCCATTGACCACTACATAGTATCTTTGAGCAAAATGGACCTTTTTAAGTCATCGAAGGCTATTGCAGCTGAAATTGGGAATCAAGTTAGTGCTCCAACCATCCGAAGGCGACTACAAGATGCCAACCTAAAAGGAAGAATTGCCAGAAAGGTCCCACTCATGCGCAAAAAAAATATCACCATGAGGCAAAGTTTTGCAAGGGACCACAAAGACTGGATAGGATGCAACGGGGAGAAAAAGTGGAGAAACATTTTATGGAGCGATGAAACCAAGATCAATTTGTTTGGGAATGATTGTGATAGCAATGTTCGGCGCCCTAATGGTACACGGTTTACAAAAAAAACAGTCAAACATGGAGGTGGAAATATAATGGTATATACATACATACATACTATGTAGAAACATACATTTGCAAGTATGCATATTTATGTTTTTGGGAGAGTGCAGCACATTTATATAAATATATATGTATGTATGTGTATATGTACATACATACATTCATACATATGTATATATGTTAAGCTTTAATCAAGCTACCCGGGTGAATGTAGTTCACTCTTTCACAAATATATAAAAATAAGTAGCATATGTATGTTTCTACCAGAATTATAACCCAATTTATATGTACTTACTCGTAACATTTATGTTTTTTGCGATAGAATCCCAAATTCTATCTGTTACAATTCTATTGAAGTAATTTTTGTGTTTCTTATCCCACACGGGTGGGTTTGCAGCGATTTCACAAATTAATAGTTCTACGTCCATTATCAATTTGCAATTAAATAAGCTCGTCAGCTGCTGACGAAATCAAACATATTTGGTTGACAAAGCTGAGCTGAGCGGAGCGGATAAGCTGTAAGCTCCGCTCCGCTCTCAGTGTGCGCGCTCCCATGCACACAGTGTGTTTGTTTCAACTAGCTGATAAGCTCGCTTATAAGCTCAGCCGTAAGATCAGCTTTCAGCCACCAGTGTGCGCGCGCCCTAAGAGACGCAAGATCCAGCTTTGCTCATATCCAAGCAGGAGTGCCCCAAGGAAGTGTGCTTGGTCCATTCCTTTACACCATGTACACAAGTGACATGCCAGTTCCGTCGCCCACTGCAGACGCCGGTATGCTTCTGGCTACATATGCTGACGATACGGCGTTGCTTGCGTCCCATACGTCTCAGCTGACAGCTTCGGCTGCAGTTCAAGACTGGCTGCGTTCGATGGAGCGCTGGACCAAGCAATGGAATATTGCCATTAACTGCAGCAAGTCGGCAAGCGTAACATTTACACTAAGGCTTACGATCGACATCGTCCTAACGTTTAATGGAGATACCATCCGGAACGCCACATCTCAGTGCTACACCTAGACCACCGGCTTATTTGGAGCACACATCACGGCAATCAAAGCCAAGTGCATCCAAAAATTAAAAAAGCTCGACTGGCTCCTGAGCTCAAAAAGTCTCCAGCTATCATCAAAGGTTCTGCTGCTCAAAGCAATCCTCACGCCTACTTGGACGTATGCGATTGAAGTTTGAGGCACCGCGTCTAAGCACCAGCTAAACAGGCTGAGGGTAGTGCAGGCACGAGCTGCTAAAAGAGCATCTGAGCTTCCCTGGTACGTGACCAACCAGGCAATACAGAGCGACCTACGCCTTACTCCCGTGGGCGACCTCCTAATAAACCTCAGCAGCCGATATGGAAACAGAATAGTGAATAACCCTAACCCACTGGCTAGCAGGCTTGCCGACCCGCAAACTCTAAGACGGCTGAAGAGATTCCACCCAAGCGATTTGCCATCCCGCTTAATTTTGTAATATTGTAATATTCTGTAAATAATTTTGTTTTTGTTTTGTAAATAATTGTACATATAATCTAGGTACACCCAATGTACCATACCTTAAGTCCTTAAAAACGCCCGGTAAAGTTCAAATGGCCTGAACGATTCCGGCGAAAATAAATATGTATATAAAAAAAAGGTACATGCTCTGTGAGAGGTGTAATAATTAATTTAATGTTAGCGTCGAAAACAACGTATTGGGCGATAGCGGATGTGACGTTAGAGTCAACACGGGTTGAGTATCGGTAACGACTATTGGCAATCCGGTTCCCTAACGTATGATTCCTTCCGTTTCTCGAAGTTCTAACAAATGACAATACTAATAATTTATTATAATTAATTTGTTCATTAATTCCTCAGTTGTATACCCGCCAACATTTTGAACGCGTAACAACAATCCGTTGGCGAGTTGGTTGACTGGTTCACGCCCGGTTCCAGCTCCGGAACTCGCGCCTTCCTTAGCATCGTTTTGAACGCCAAACTGTAATCCGATTTTCTCAAAATCTGTCGTTAGAATTTAAAGGAAAGCTTCACTTATATGCCCAAATTCCGTGCATATTGGTACATGCTCTGCGAGCAAAGCTCTAGGAACTTTAATATTTGCTGCCCTAACTGTTAGGATTTTAATGAAACTTTCTGGGATAATATTTGAATAAGTGCTCCAAACCCAAGCTTACCATGCATTTCGGTACATGCTATGTGGGGGGAGCAATCTCCAAAAAGGTGGAGCCTTGATTTTTCAAATGAATACTTGCGATGCTCAAATCTTCCCAAACCCAAGAAAAACTATAAGTAAATTGAATTATTATTTACAAAATAAATTAAAAATAAAATATTTCTCCGTGCTCCACTCTTCCACCGTTCCACATCGACGCTATCTCACCGACGCTAATTTGACGCACATTAGCTTGTATGTATGTATGTAATCTCTGTCATCGTTGAAATTTCAAGAATTTGGTTTTCAAAAATAAACTCGACAGCGTTACCTGGGGAAATCAATTATCTAACAAATAAACTAAAATATTTTGATTTCAGATGATCCGCCACCGAGATATTATGGGCACCGCAAATCACTTTCTTTTCTTTCGAGGCGCTTCCGGAAAATGGCTGCCATTCCCATATTTTTAAATATTTTGTTGTAAAACTTTAATAAAACATTCTTTAAATATCATACAATAATGTAGCATTAGTTAAGTTAATAAATTTTAGCTGTGTCGTCAGAAAAAAAATTTCAAAAACATGCCTTTTTTCATGCTGTTTAACGTTATATTTATAAACTTTTCGTTTTTAAATTTTAATAAAATAACTCGAACAATACCTAAAATGAAAACTGTAAAAATCTAAAATAGATAAAAAAGTCAACAAAAAAAAAAAACAAAAAAATTAAATCGATATCAAATATATGAACACTAAAGTGCAGAGGAAGTTAATATAAAGCACAATTTGGAGACGATAATAGAGGAATAAATAATATTTATATATTTATTAATCGTAATGTTAAAAATGAATATAAGTACTCGTATTACTTTTGTTAAAAAACGGACCTCTTTTTTAATCATTTTCGGCTATTTTAGTTGGCTCATCCAGCTATAAACAACTGATAATTGGCAACACTGCTCAGGAACAGCTGTGCTTGGCGTTTCGGGCTCTTATTTCGAGTGAGCATCTGCATTTTTTCAGAAGTCGCAGTCAAAGCATAGTCAAAAATCAAAGTATCAAAAATCAGCTGCAGTCGCCTTTTTTCATTTTTTACTTTCTGCTTTGTGTTTGCTTTTGTGGTACACATAAGTTGGCGCTAAAGCAAACTAAAACTTCTGGAAGTTGTCGTATGTCACAGTCTCATAAGCCGATACATACGACTGTTGACTAATTTTGATTTTTGATTTTCGAAAAGCGAAGATTTCATCTAGTCGTTGTTGCAGCAGCAATATAAAGTGAGTGGTAATAATATCTTACTTTTTTATTCTGTTAAGTCAGGTAAGTGATGTGAAATATGATTTATTGGTTGCGTTCACCAGAACAACATGATCACTGATCAGTAATCAGTAATCAAGTTGTTCTGGTGAACGCGTATGATACATTTCGCTGTCTCAAAAATAATCGTCTTGGAACCTATGTATAGTTATCTTCCTGCTTCCCGCCAACATTGATTTGAATTTGCTTGAAAACCTCACGAGGAAGTATAGGTATCTATAAAAGACAGAATGCCAATCTATTCCTACTCCATTCTATTATTATTCTTGATGACCAGAATGACCAGACTCAAAAATCGTTAAAGTTGCAGACTCTACATTAAAAGAAGACATTGTGAGTTTTTATGAATCCGATGACATCAGCCGAATCATGCCAGGAAAGAAGGACTGGACAAAAGCGATAAGTCTTGTGCAATTTAAAGGTAGCTTACCAACAATTCAAAGCAGTATTTCAAAATATTTATTCAAAATATTATTTTCTCGGAGAAAAATCGGCTTCAGCAAGTTTGCATCTCTCAGACCGAAAAATTGCATCTTAGCTGGTCGACATGGTACACACCGTATGTGTTTGTACTGTCCATCAGAATTTCAATCTAATGATAGACAGAGGGAAAATATCGAACATTACGGAGAGTTGGGAGAGGCCGATAAAAAGTTATCATGATTGTTTGAGTTCAGATATTGTGCAGTTCACCTGGACCAGACTGTTACTTCAATCGATGTAAGAAATGTCCAGGAGTAAACGATCTCATTGAGGCATTGCAAGTCGAATATATCGAGAGATTAATGGATACAGTATCATACTTCCAATGGATATTTATTAATCGCGCAACGCTGGAAATGTTACAAAGTTCTGTTGAAGATTTTTTGTAGATGTCATCAGAACTACCAAAACTTTTGACCCACCATTTCTTGGCTCAGGAGCAGTCAACTTTTTTCAAACACAAAAAGGAAACTCTAGAAGATGGCGAATGTATAATATCAGGAGATTTCTCAGAAAATTATGCATTTTTCTATCAAGATGCAATACAAGGAGTACACTGGAATAAAGACCAGGCCACTATCCTTCCTTCGAAAATTCGAAAGAGCACCACAAAAGCTTTGCAGCAATTTCAGATTGCCTCAAACATGATACGATAGCTCTGCATTTATTTCAAACAAAGTTGATAGAAGTGAAGAAAGAAATATTCGGATTGAAAATAGTTTTTACCTCACCGACCGCGCAGGTGCGCAGTACAAAAATAAAAAACTTTATCAATTTGACGCATCACGAAATGGATTTCGGGATTCCTTTTTTGCCACAGCCCATGTCAAGGGAGCGTGCGATGGGATTGGTGGTTGTATAAAAAGATTAGAAGAAAAGAAAGCCTGCGAATAGTTGATCGCCAACCTATTAAAACACCGAAGGATTTGTTTGATTGGGCAGATAAACAACAATACCTTACTCACAAGGACACATTAAAGCCACGTTTTGATTGCGCAAAATTGATCAACGTCATTAATAAGCAAAACTACAATGGCATCATAGCACTAGGCCTGGCAAGCCAGCCGGCCACCTCTACCATCAAACGGAAAAAATGTTTTTTACAGGGAACCCCTAAACATACCAACAAATTTATTGTTATTTTATAACAAACCCAACGGAAAGTATTAAATATTAATTGCAGGCATTTTGTCAATTGTTGCTAAAATTCAATGCAGGGTTTGAATTTAGTAACTCCATAGTAGCGAGATTCATAAAAATGTTGCTATGCTATAGCAGGCGCTGTCACTTTGACGAGAGCAGTAGCAGAGCCGTAGCAGTAAAATTGAAAACTTTGTAATATGCTCTGTTAACTATAGACAGGTGCTATAGGAGAAAATTTTAAAAAATGCTCTGGGGATCAGTAGCTACTAGCTATAATAAAAATTGTGGATCAAGATGAGAGCAGAGCAAATGGAATTTTACTATGTGCTACGATCTCAAAAGTTGCCTTTCCGAAACGCGTTTAGAGAAAATATTTTTGGCACTTTCAAGTATAAGTTTATTTGTTGCGTAATAATGGCATCAGAAAATAAAGTCAAGAACATTTTAAAACACTTCGATGAGCTTAGTGCTGGTCACGTGAAATGCAGGAAATGTTGTCGGATTCTGAAGAACAAACGTGTTTTTAATTTAAAAAAACTTTGCAGTTACACGGCACTCAACCTGTGCAGGAGAAAAGGAGTCTGGCTGCATGCAGATAAATAAAATGTAAAACCTGGACAGATTAAAGTTAAAATCAATAAAAAGAATTTAATCCGATCGTATATTGGCCTGGTCACCGAAGACAACAAACCATTTAATGTGCTTAACTCACGAAACATGCGGAATATAATTGATCCCATTTGTGAAGGACTTAATGAAAAAATGGAAAGCATATAACATTAAATGGAAACAAATGCAAAGATGTACCTAACCAGGTAGCGGCAAATATCCGCATAGAAATACACGAAGAGTGTAAAAATCGTTTGCTGTCTCTATAAATTGATAGTGCAACGCGGCTGGAGCGAAATATATTCGGCATCAGTGCTCAATTCGTAAAAGCGTAATTAAATCTAGAATATTTGGAATGGTGGAACTAAAGGGCGCTGGATCAAGCACATCAAAAAGTTTAGCCAAGCAAATAATTTCTGTCCTAGAAAAATATGATATAGCATTGAGCCAGATTGTATCAATAACATCTGATAATGGGGCTAATATGATAAAACCTGCGAAAATTTTATCAGAAATGCATATGCACGATGATGATATTGAAGAAGGCTGTATTGTTGAAAACGTCGAGTACATAGCGCAAATCGAGCGTTTTGAAAAAACAGATAATGTTCATATTGGTGAATTACAAATTTGTCGATGTTTTGCTATACCACCAACTCAAGTAAGAAATTGTACTTTATATGAAACAAAAGTGCTTAAATTTCTTATTATTTATATGTATCAATAGAGCGGGCGTTTTCCTCCTTAAAGCTGGTTTTATCGGATAACCGAAATCGGTTAAGTCATGAAACCCTGGAAAATATTCTTGTCCGGCTTAATTCAACGCATTTGGATTCTGCGATTGACAACCTAAATCTATTTAAAGAGGACGAGGCACGAGAAACAATATAAAAATGATTTGATTTATAATTAGAATAAACCTAAATACAGTCTTTGGTTAATGACAGAAAATAAAAAAAATGATTTTTTTAATGCTGCTTAAAAATGTTAGGTAGGTTCATATGGTGAGGCTCGATCCTAGAGCCTTCAATTAGAGCTGAACTCCATGTTGGTCCACTCCATGTGTTGTGTACTTGTAGTCACGTTTACGTTCAGTAACAACCTAAGTCAGTAAGGAAACCTAGGATTGTTTATATTTTATAAGTATATATATATGTTTTCCATATTAATTTGTAAGAATGCAAGAAGCATTTAATTAATTTTCTTATTAGAGAAAAACCAAGGAAAATAAAAGTTACGTTGCATATAGAAATATAACAAATAACAAAAAGAAATACTTATGAGAGCGTAGCTTTTCGGAAAGGCAACTTGTGAGAGTGTAGCACATAGTAAAATTCCATTTGCTTTGCTCTCATCTTGCTCCAAATTTTTTGCTATGGCTACTGATCCCAGAGCATTTTTTTTAATTTTCTGCTATAGCACCTGTCTATAGTTAACAAGTCTGAAAACTCGGAGCAGAGCATAGTATAGTTTTCAATTTTACTGCTACGGCTCTGATACTGCTCTCGTCAAAGTGACAGCGCACAGTGACTCCAGCCCGTAGGCCAAAAATAAAAAAACCAAAGTCCAAATTTTGACTTTAAATGTACCAATTCTTATTTATAATTGGTCTAGCTATTTGAATTTATTCGTCTTTTTGTTTTGCTCTGTCTGTCCGCTTCAAGAATAGCATCGAAAGAGATAGCATGATATTCATTGTGTATTGCAGCGTAAGCAACGTGCAAGTGAAGCTCTCCGCAAAAAATTTGTTAAACATTTTTAAAACAAGTATTTGTGCCATGGAAGTGATTAATATTTTAAAGAAAGGTATTAACTTTCTTTTTACAATAAAAAGTATATGTAGTATTTGTTGTGTTTTGTGTAAATCATTGTTGTATTTAGTACATAATTGTGAACGTTCTTAGTTTGTCTTTTCTGTGTTTGGTTAGAGTTTTAGTTGTGATGGCACTCTTTGGCATTCACAAATCTTTTTATATAATATTCTTAAGCATTTTAAGAATATAAGAAAGTTTAGTTCAAGTGCCGTAAGGTGCCGTGCGGCTTGCAATACAAAAAGGTAACCTAACCTCAATTTAAAAAAAAAGCACGTGCTTCTGCTGTGTGTTGTCGTTTGTTGTTATTTGTGTGTTATGTTTTCTGTTTATATTCTTTTCTTTAAAATAAAAGACGTTAAATTATTTAGGCTAAACCACACGCGAAAAATGTCAAAGGTCCTGACGAATACCGATTTATTGAACAGATTACTTTTAAATTCTGATCCTTTTATTGCGGGCCAAAGAAAACTTCAATGCAAACCAAAATCCAAGCTTCTTAAATGAGCTATTGATTTACTGGACGAAACTATGTAAAATATGATTTTTTTGAAACATTCATTTGTCGAATTGTTACTACACATATATGTAAATATTAAAGGGTAAGCATATAAATTAAAAAAATGTATTTATTTTATATTCGTTTTTGTAATTACATTTATAATTTCTGTCATTATTATTTTAAGGCGAAATAGTTTCCCGGCGAAAACTCGTTTTACACTGATTGTTCCTATGGCAGCTATAACCTATAGTATCCAGATTTTTACTGAAGTTTCCCAGGTTATATACGAAA